>ML375031.1:290444-307606 GCA_005239525.1 Nicotiana knightiana
GTCCCTCCCCCCCCAATTTCCTTGGTTATTTCCATTCCAATTTCCTTGATTGTTGTTGTTATGCCAATTCCGTTGGTTGTTGCCACCATTCCAATTTCCTTGATTTCTAGAATTCCAATTGCCTTGATTGTCTTGAGGTCGCCATTATTGTTGGCTTGGGCCATGTAAATTATTTCTTTGCCCTTGTAAATTGTTCACATATTACACTTCTTCTTGTTGTTCACTATAGATATCATCTTGTTCAAAACCACTATCTTCTTGCACATAGTTCTCCACTTGATTTTGAACTTGTGGACCCTTGGTTCTCCTCTTGTTCACCATCATGTTCACGCCTTCAATGGCATTGACTTGTTTAGGAGCTTGCACTTGACTAAGTTAGGCCTTTTCTAGTTGAGTCATGGTAGTTGTCAATTCGGCAATGGCTTGTCCATGGTCTTGCAATTCTTTGTGAAGGTGGATCATATTCGGGTCACCTTTTGGAACATTGGCCCGAGATTACCAAGTTGATGACGTTTCCGCCATCTCATCTAAAATCTTACATGCCTCCGCATAAATGCATATTCATAAAGTTCCCACCAGCAAGTTGATTCACTACACATTTGTTGGTTGTGTTAATCCCACGACATAAGGTTTGCTGAATCATTTTTTTTGGTCATATTTTTTTTGGTACATTCCTTAACCATTGTTATATAGCACTCTCATATCTCGTGTAGTGGTTCATTAGGCTCTTGCTTGAAAGACAAAATCTCATCTCGAAGTGTATCCATGTGTCCGAGAGAGAAGAACTTAGCAATGAACATTTCCACCAATTCATCCCAAGTGTGAATTAAATGGTATGGCAATCGTTCCAACCTATCTAAAGCTTTCCCCTGTAGAGAGAAGGGAAAAAGCCTTAGCGTCAATGCATCCTCGGAGACATTTGTTTGTTTGCTCCCCGAACAAGTGTCCACAAACCCCTTCAAATTTCAATAAGCATTATGTGTTGGAGCACCGGTGAAGAATACCCGTTGCTCAAGCTAAGTGAGCATCACAGTTGTTATTTGGAAATTGCCTGCCCTAATGAGGGGAGGGACTATTTCACTTGAAATACTCAGTGTGGATCCGCTCGTGGTGGAGGTGGGGATTGAGCGGGTATATTGTCATGAGGCACCCGGCCTCTTCGATTGTCTTGAGGTTCAAGAGGTACCTCCTCTACTTACTCATCCTCGCTGTCCACATCTTCCAAAGGCACATTTCCGAAATCATTGTTTTCCACCTTGATTGTACCTAAATTTTTCTCCCACAAGTTAGTAACGTGGATGGAAAAGAAGATATTCCAAAAATAAACACAAATATATAGCTAACACCGTTTTAAATTTCCGGCAACAACGCCAAAAATTAATGACTACAACAACACACCTCGATAGGAGATATAATACGGTTATATGCAATATAATTTACCAACTGTGAGTCGGGGTCGAATCCACAGGGAGTTATAAGGCATGTTAGGAGTATACACTTGAAGAAAGCAAATATATTAACTAATTTTGAACTTCCACAAAACGTTTTGATTTCTACTTCTATTATTACTCTAAAAATTGTAAGCTAAGGAAAAAAAAATGAATAATTGTTTTTGGTGTTTTTCCCAACAGTTAAAAAGCCTAGGGATGTCACCATAACCTAGGTGTTCGCCGAATGGGTTAAAGAAGCTAATACTTGTTTTGTTGATTGGGGTATATTATAAATCTCAACTATACATTACCCACTCAATACCTCTCGGTTAAAGAGTGATTTTTTCCAATTTAGATTTCTCAAGTTCAAATGGATATGAAATAAAATAGTTGATATGAGCTCAAGTTGGGTTTTTACTATCTCAAGTTTGAACCCTTTAATTAGGCTACTCAAACTCTCAATTAACTCTATTCTTTGTTATCCAAGTTATCCTAGACTAGGTCCCTCTTTCTCATAAAGAGACTAAGTAAAAAAAAATGCTTGAATCAGTATTTGCAACCATTAAAAGGGTTTTCGATGTTCCTGCTAGGACAACTTTAGCGAGGATTTTCAATGTTGTGAATCCAGTTGTGCAAGCTTATAATAAGTTGGATTATCCTACTGCTACAACTGGCGATTTAACTAAAAACCCAGTTGATTTTAATGCTAAAAGTAGTGAATCATGAATTGCAAGAACATGTGGGCACTGAAGTATTGGAGGG
The DNA here is from genome assembly GCA_005239525.1 of Nicotiana knightiana. Taxonomy (NCBI): domain Eukaryota; kingdom Viridiplantae; phylum Streptophyta; class Magnoliopsida; order Solanales; family Solanaceae; genus Nicotiana; species Nicotiana knightiana. The sequence goes on from ML375031.1 coordinate 292,637, forward strand.
TGCAATGATAAAGGTTCAAAGAAAGTGAATAAGGCAGCTAAATCTCATGCTCCAGCTCGAGTTGAACAAGTTGTTACTAGGTGTGTATAGTCTACTGGTGCGGAGAATATAATTGTGGATAGAGTTTCAGGAATGGGTGGTAATTATATGGTTAAAGGAGCTGGGCAGGTACTTGAAGCAATAAACAATACAAAAGTGGGAGGCTGGTCAAAAGAAGCTTGAATGTGAGCCAGCATAAAAAACAAGTCATTCAAAGACACCAGATAGTGCAAAAGAAGCATAAATCAGAAGCTAAAGCTGCTATGTTGAGAAATCAACCAGCTGCTGAAATTGCTGGTTCTAAAACTACAGCTGGGAAACAGATTTCTCAGGTTTTAGAGGGGAAAAAGTAGGCTGGTAATGACCCTAGTGTTGAGTGTGTTCAAGCTAGGATTACAGATAATCCTATAGTTGCTGGACATATTAAAACTAGACAGGAGAAGGTAATAACAGAACAGAAGGAAGAAAAGGCTGGGCAGGTGTTTGCCAATACAGGCAGAACTGGTGCATTCCATCAGATTATAATTCGAATGCTAATGATGTTTTGATAGTTGAGGATCAGTTAGTAAGTGCCAACATTGAGAAGGATTCAAAAAATAAGAAAGGGCAGTTTGTGGTAATTCAGGATGAGTGCAAAATATCCAAGAACTCTATTGCACCTACTACTGTTAATCTTACTGCAATTGGAGCTAAAATTCTGGAAAGCGTGAATCCTTTGCAAGTTCTATCTGGGTTTTTACCTAATCCAATGAAAGGACTGTCTCTTCAAGAGGTGAAGGAAAACAATGGCATGGTCGGGGTTGGTTTGAATACATCCCAACATGATATCCCCTCCAATGATTTGTTTGATCGATCTAGCAACATGTTACAAGTTTCAAACAACCACAAACTTTATCCATGATGTCGTCGGCAACAAAGCAACCAAAAGGAGGGGCTGACCACACAAGAGAACAACATGAATACACGATGAGTGAAGATGGGTTGAGTGATAAACCTGTCCAGAATTTAAACGAGCTACATGAGGCAGTTAGCTCTAAGCATAAGACATGGGCTGACCAAGTAGAAGAGTATGACGAAGGTGAAGAAAATTATGTCGGTGATTCGCAGGAGCTAAACACTCAAGAAACTGGTTTGTAAACACGACAATGTGGTATAGAAAAGGAAGGGGCAGTAGAAGTGGTTGAGCAGGTTACTAATCCATCTCCTAGTGTGCAAAGCAAGACAAAGCTAAGTCCTAATGCTTATGTTTTTTTCCTACTGGACAACAACTGTCAGGTGCGGTTTCTAAGCTAAATTTTGTCAAAAAATCCACTGAACATGTAGCTAATACAAGTGGAGTGGCTGCACAATATAACTTGACTCCTACAAACATTCTCCAAGCTCTTGTATCTCATGACATGGATACTTTAAAAGCTATTGGTAATCGGAGTAATGAGAAAGCAGCTCTAGTGCCCGGATACAATCATATTGATGCATTTGGGGTGGATATGGTCAAGATTGGTATGAAGAAGGGGAAGAGAATGAAATACTGGATGGATCTTTTAAAATGTAGCTAGGGAGGGAGATATTTCACCTAGACATATGAGAACTTGATCCACCAAAAACAAGAAGAACACTCACGAGAGCCAACATAGCTGGGATGTCAAGGTAACACAAGAGGTTGTCTTTAGGAAACCTCCAATGAGAGTTGAAAAGCAAAAGGTGGATGCCCCTACAACCTCCACAAGGTCAAAATAGATCAAAGAAAAAATGATGAAGTTCGAAGAGTTGCTGAAGATAGTTGAAGAAGAAGCCAAGGAGTTACATGTTGAAGAGTTCATAAGGTTGAAGAAAGAGAGGCAAGACTCTAATTTTTATCTTGTTTTATTTTATCATTTTATAAGTATTACCATACGTAATATCATCATAGAGTATGTTATAAACTCTATTATGATCATAGAGTATCTAGTTCGTTCTAGTTCGTATTTTATTCATGCTTGCTAGTAAAAAAATTATTAATTCTAAAATTGAAGCATGAACTAAGCTCAATAATCAATACGCAATCATAAACAAATATTAAATTAAATACCCATAAGGTTTACACATCAACCTTAGTAAGAATCTAGCTTAGTGGGAATTGAAGAAAATAAAGAAGAAAAACTAATAAACTCATAATCAAACTTAAACTTCAAACATAACCTAAAAATGTGAAAATTGTCTAAAGAAGATTAAAATGGAAAAGTGTAACGGCTACAGCAACTTAAACTTCAAACTTAACCTAAAAATGTGAAAATCGTCTAATTATAGTGGCCCAAAATTTGCTGACAAAAACGCCCCTCGGGAGATTCTGTGGATGCACAATTCCATGCACGTTCCGCAGATTTCTTTAGTTGGCAGGAACTAGGATATTACACCCGCACATTTATGGATTGTGGTTGCAAAGTATCTTCTGTGGCCGCACAATTCTTGTGCGGTCCGCACTTCAGCAAGGCATTAAGACTTGGTCTTTTGCACACTCTCTGAACTTTGAAACATTTGTGCGGACCGCACTTCTTTGCTTCTGTGCCATTTATTTCCTTGTGATTTGGAACACTCTTTTTTGAGTCGGAATTCATCATGGGAGACCAAACATCCAACATTCTTGCTATTTGCACAATTTTATTTGTTTCGGGAATAGAAATCAATATTTTTGGACTGAAACTAAAGTAAAAAGGTGCTAATAAGTAGTTAAAATTCTCACTTATCAATGTTGATGCAGAGCTATGGCATAGAAGATTGTTACATGCAAGCTTTTCGTTGCTAAATAAGCTGGTCAAAAAGAACCTGGTTCGTAGGCTGCCTAAGTTAAGGTTCAAATTTCACAGGGTGTATGATGCATGTGTAAGAGGAAAGAAAGTCAGGTCCTCCTTCAATCCCCAAAAAGGAAGTAAGCACCTCAAGGCCACTTGATCTCCTCCATATGGATCTGTGTGGACCTATGAGGGTGCCAAGTAGAGGAGGAAAGAAATACATTTTCGTCATAGTTAATGACTACTCCAAATTCACATGGACTTTGTTCCTTAGAACCAAGGATAAAACTTTTCCTATTTTTGCTGCTTTTGTGAAGCAGATTCAAGAGAAGATGAGCTATAATGTTGTGAGTATAAGATCTGATTATGGCACAAACTTTGATAATGCAAAATTCGATGAATTTTATGCTGAAAATGGCATAAGTCATAATTTTTCAGCTCCCAAATCATCCTAAAAAAATAGTGTTGTGGAGAGGAAAAATAGGACTCTTGAAGACTTGGGAAGGAATATGGTGATAGACAGTGGTGTTGCAAAAGGTTTTTGCGCGGAGGCAGTCAACACTGCTTTCTATTTGGTGAACAGGTACATGATCAGGTCCCTCTTGAGCAAAACCCCGTATGAATTGCTGAACAGGAGAAAACCCAAGCTAACTCACTTGAGAACGTTTGGCTGCAAATGTTTCGTTCTAAATAATGGTAAGGAAGCTCTGGAAAAATTTGATGCTAAGAGTGATGAAGGTATGTTTCTTGGATATTCCTCACAAAGCAAATCATACAAGGTCTACAACAAACGTCTAAATGTGTTAAAGGAAGCATACATGTAATCTTTGATGGATCAGACCACTTATGTGGGAAAGATTCACATGATAAGATTGATCAAGACTCAGAGAATTCAAAGGTTCCAGAAAAAGTTATTGATATGAAAAATGGAAAAGGGTGACATGATGAGTCAAGTCAAGGAATCCAACGAAGAAGATGCAGCAGAATCTCCAGCTGTTACAGAAGAACCCGGTTCCTCTATCACAAAAACTGAAGCAGAGAACAGAGTTTCTGATGCCGTGAAAGGAACTCCTGATGCGGAGCTGAGCAGCGGCATTCACTCCTCCATTGATGCCAATAATGGATCCCATTTAGAGAAACCTAGGTCTTCTCACAATAAGATTCAGGTGTCTAACTCGAAGCACAAAAGTTCACATCCTCTCCAAAATGTGATCACTCCTCTTGATTCAGGAATTCAAACTAGATCAAAGACAAGAAGCTCTCTTACCTTCTTAGCTTTTCTTTTTCAAATTGAGCCCAAGAATTTGAAGGAGGCATTGAAAGATGTTGACTGATTACTGTTATGCAAGATGAACTCCATAAATTTTAGAGGAACTACGTACGGCACCTGGTTCCTTGACCGTTAGAAAGAACTATTATAAGAACCCGGTGGGTGTTCAGAAACAAGCTTGACGAGTTTGGGAATACAACAAGGAACAAGGCCAGGTTAGTAGTGCAATGCTACAAACAAGAAGAAGGTATCGACTATGACGAGACCTTTGCCCTAGTTTCTCGAATGGAAGCCATTAGAGTCCTCATTGACTTTGCATCTCATATGGAATTCAAATTGTTTTAAATGAATGCAAAAGTGCATTTCTGAATGGATATTAAGAGGAAGAAGTCTTATTAAACAACCACCTGATTTTGAGTGTCATGAGAGTCCCGAACATGTATTCAAACTTGACAAGGAATTATATGGGATGAAACAGGCCCCTCGTGCATGGTATAAAAGGTTGTCTAAATTCCTTCTTGAAAATGGCTTCACAAGAGGAAAAATGGACAACACCCTATTTCTGAAGAAACGGGGGAGGAACCTGCTCATTAGTATATCATATATGATTCTCTTTCTAATTTTGAATTACAAATTTGAATTAAAAGATGCAGTTCTTGAAGGAGGAGTACAGTTTGACAGGGTGCATGATGTAGATGAATTTGAAGATCTAAAATCGGACCCCAAATAAAATGATGTTTTTAACAATGCAATGATCAATCACACAATTGTAGTATTGAAAAATATCACTTGAAAATAACAAAGGTTTTGAGAACCTTAAAACTTTGGTTGATGTTGGAGGTGGTCTTGGAGTCAATCTCAAGATGATTACATCTAAATAGCCCACAATTAAGGGCACTAGCTTTAATTTTCCACTATGTTGTTCAACATGCCCCTTCATATCCTGGTACCTTCTCATTCTTGTTTTATTGTTTACTTTACTTTGAAAGTTTGGTCCAACACTAGTTAAATTTACTTAATTCATATCATATACAATCGTTAAAGATTTACCTTATATACATTGAAATGCTAAATATTAATCCTATTATAGCTTTCATCTTCATAATGTAGACATACAGGAGGTAAATCACAGTCAGAGGCCTATCTAGGTTAAGGAATATGTTAGGGATATAGTAGATATGCCCTAGATGCAATATCATATTTAATGATTTGAACATAATTTTGTTAACATTATTTGATATAAAAATATATGGCATCTGATATTCTTTTATCATAGCTATTATTAATTGCTTGATTAATTTGATAAGGTCATTGATTAAATTTTGAGATTTGACATTGTGATGGAGATCATGATAATGAGAGTGAAGTTTCTTATAATTTAATCTAAATTCATTCTTGATCGTAGGATTATTAATTTGGACATTATTAATCTGGTTAGATCAATATTTATGTGATTTTCTTTATGGGATAAAGATTAGTTGATCTCATTAATTAAATCACATAGATAGATGATGCATATAGAGATATTATCATTGAACCGACTCATTGGATAATTCCTAATGGTAAGAATTACCATAAACTGTCAATAGGATATTCTTTTCAAGAGTGTGATGTAAGAATTTCCTTTGACCTGAGATCTTCATAGTAATTAACAAGTTATTTATTGTGCTTTGATACCTGTCACGGCTCGAATTTCCCGCCATTGAGACCGTGATGGCGCCTAACATTGAACCCGCTAGGAAAGCCAACGTTAATGTTTATTTACCCTATTCATTTTTTTTATTTTTTCTAACAGATAACATGTGATGTACAAATCAACATAAATAAAAGTACGAAAGAAAACAATGTCTAACAACTTGATTAAATGCCATTACGAAAATCACAATACCAAACCCAGAATTTGGTGTCACAACTTCACGGACTGTCTATGAATACTACACATAAAGGTCTGAATAAAATAAATACATCTGTCTCAGAAATAAGAAGGACAGAATGGAAATAAAGCAGGAGGGGACGCCAAGTCCTTCGAACGCCTACAGAACTACCTCGGAATCTCCAAATGAACTGAAGGTAGCCTCCTTACTCTAAGGTCTGTAGGATCCTGTACCGGGATCTGCACAAAAACACAGAGTGTAGCATCAATACAACCGACCCCATATAATGAGTAAGTGTCTAGCCTAACCTCCGCGATGTAGTGATGAGGCTAAGACACGACAACCAAATAAACTTGTGCAGTTTAATCATGTACAAAACAAAACAGTAATAATGATAAGAAATAAGCCACTAGATGCCAAAAAAGGAAGGGAAAAACTTGTTGAGGGGAGAGAGTATCAATTAATGGGAATAACGGGGTAAAGCAACAAATCAAATATCAACTTAAACTACAGAAATAGTAACATAAAGAAAATAAGTGCACGGCATCACCCTTCGTGCTTTACTCTCACCCTCACCAAACAATAAATAGAATGCACGGCATCTCCCTTCGTGCTTTTACTCTCATCCTTACCATAATTCAATAGAAATGGCACGGCATCACCCTTCGTGCTTTTACTCTCATCCTTACCATAATTCAATAGAAATGGCACGGCATCACCCTTCGTGCTTTTAAGTTCATAATATGGCACGGCTCCAAAGTGAATTACACAGGCTCGTAGAGTATCCTCCAAAATCTTAATAGTACGCTCGGACTGTCCGTCCGTCTGAGGATGAAATGTTGTGCTCAACTCAACCATCGTGCCCAACTCACGCTGAACTGCCCTTCAGAAATGCGAGGTAAACTGCGTACCTCGGTCATAAATAATAGACACGGGCACACCATGAAGACGAACAATTTCCTAATGTAGATCTCTGTCAATCTCTCCAAAGAATATGAAACTGCCACAGGGATGAAATGTGCTTACTTGGTCAGCCTAGCCACAATAACCCATACTGCATCGAACTTCCTTTGAGTCCGTGGGAGCCCAACAACGAAATCCATGGTGATACGCTACCACTTCCACTATGGAATCTCTATCTGCTGTAGCAAACCACCGGGCCTCTGATGCTCATATTTTACATGCTGAAAATTTAAGCAATGAGCCACATACGCAACAATGTCCTTTTCATCCACCAAAAATGCTGCCTCAAGTCTTGGTACATTTTGGCTGCACCTGGGGGAATAGAATACTTAGAACGATGAGCCTCCTCAAGGATCAACTCACGAAGGCCATCAACATTAGGTATACATATACGACCCTGCTTCCTCAAAACACTGTCATCTCCAACTATAACCTTCTTGGCACCACCGTGCCGAACTGTATCCCTAAGGACCAAATGTGGGTCATCATCCTGCCGATCTCTGATACGCTTAATTAAAGAAGATCGAGTGACTATACAAGCTAGAACTGTTGGGCGAAATATCCAACCTCACGAACTGATTAGCCAACGTCTGAATGTCTGAAGCTAACGGTCTCTCATCGACTGGAATATACGCAAGGCTGCCCATACTCATTACTTTTCTACTCAATGCACTAGCCACCATGTTGGCCTTCCCTGGATGATACAATATGGTAACATCATAATCCTTCAATAAACTCTAACCATCTCCGCTACCTCAAATTAAGATCCTTTTGCTTGAATAAATACCGGAGACTGAGATGGTCAGTGAAAACCTCACACGGCACGCCGTAAAGATAGTGCCTCCAAATCTTTAATGCATGAACAATGACTGCCAACTCTGAGATATGAACCAGATTCTTCTCATGGACTTTCAACTGTCGAGATGCATATGCAATCACCTTGCCATCTTGCATTAATACTGCGCCAAGTCCTATACGAGATGCATCACAATACACCGTGAAAGAACCTGAACCTGAACCTGATGGTAACATTAACATCGGTGCTGATGTCAAGGCTGTCTTGAGCTTCTGAAAGCTTACCTCACACTCGTCTGACCATTTAAATGGGGCACCTTTCTGAGTCAATTTATTCATAGGGGCTGATATATATGAAAACCCCTCCACAAAACGACGGTAGTAACCTGCCAAACCCAAGAAACTCCTAATTTATGTGGATGTATTGGGTCTAGGCCAGTTCTTGACTACCTCTATTTCCTTAATAGTTGTTCATAAGAAATAATAGAATTATCAAATAGCTTCACGTTAATAATAATATCCTTTCAAACCTTCACAATACTGATAACGAGATACGATGCTTGAAGACCTCGTAATTATATACGCGAATTAACGTGTCTCATTTAACGCCACATGGGCGGGCACCTACCTCATAGGTCAAAGCTCAATAATTATAAAACGGATTTGGCAAATTATGCACAGATAATTTTATACAAAAATTTTCAAATAACCCTAACAATCATGAATCTCTATTAGTACTATCGTACAAATTTTAATTTTACAAGGGAGAATTTAAACACAAGAATTTTCATCACAAGGATATCATCCTTATATAACTTCCACCGCGGCTCGTAGCCCGATTTAAATGTATCAAATCATAAAAAAAAAATGCGAGAATCTCGTCCTCAGCTCCGAATCACAAGTAATATGCACATAGTGCGAATCGAAACATTCCATTTTCTTCTTTTAAATATTTTATGTTAAATAAAATTACAACACGTAATGATAGACATAGCTATCTCCCAATATGAGTATTCACATAAGTAGATTTTAGAGTTACGAAGCTCACCCGAGAGTGGGGCATATTAGGAGAAATTTCCTAGATACTCATAACCAAATCAAGTTAAGGAAATTATCACTTTATAATAACTAGAGATTGTTCTTGTAATGACACCATTTGATATAACGACCTTAGCCATACCATATAAAATATATCAACAGGTTGGGTCTCTACCTCTAGGAATCTGACCTCCACCTTCGACATTCCGACCCTTTTTTCCCTAGCTGGTCATGTAATTTGAGTTTAATTACAATAGGGCATGTAGCCTGAGTGGTCTGATGAAATGATTCAGCTACTCATACCGAGTTTATACCAAATAACTAGAATAACCGTTGTAGGAATCTCATAGCGGTGGTGCATTAAAAGAACCCATCGGAGCACCCTGAGTAATCAGATATATGGACTAGGCTGGCCGATTGCCCGAGCCCCTTCCATAATAATTTGTTGTTGCAAAGCATATCCACTGAATATTTTAAAACCTCGAGACCTCTTAGTCTCCTTAGCTTCCTGTTTTCCTCATACCGGACACATTCTAACATCTAAGCAATTTCAACCACTAGCCGAAATAAAGTAATAACTTGCCCTGAGTCGTACAAAATTTTACGATCATAATTGTGTCCTTTAATGAGTCTGTGGACTTGCTCTCTGGCTATATGAGCTGGAGTAGGAGTATGAAGGGCTAACTTATCAAACGTGATGGCATATCCTAATACTGTCATGATGACGTGACACAACCGTTCAAACCCTATGCGCCACGCATTATGGAGAGTCCCAGAAACAAAATCTTTCAAAAAACATTTATGAGAAGTATGCCAAGTAGTCCGTGTTGCAATGGCTGGTCGCCCTCTTTGTAGGCTTACGACAAACACCGGCGGCCAATTTCCTCTTTTACTATGTTGACCCAACACTGCTGAGCTACCCCAAAACCCGCAACCGTGACTTTCATGCTTAGGAGACCCTCTGTAGATTTAAAGTTGTTTATATAACTCCTTTGGTATTGAGGTAGGTTAACAAGGAGGCAGACATACCGCAAGTCCCAGCTTTATCTCTTGTAAAATCTCAAGCCTTATACATTCCAGGCCAAAACTAATATAACACATGACCCGGCAATTTATTCCTTGGCAGTGGACCTCCCCACTTGGTACGAAATCACAGGTCACAATGCCTGATAATTCATAATGTTAAACTTCACAACTCATATAAATCAACCCCGTTGCTTTCAACTTATTCCCATGTTCTGCAATACTTCATAGTAGCGGTCAAGAAAATCATGTGGGTCCTCAAAAAATGTATCACTAAAATGGAATGGAAATAGTTTGGTAAACTTGTCCAACCTCAATAAACGGACTAGTGCGTCCTGCAACACTGGAGTAGCAATGAATCCTTCTGGAATTTGGACTAGTCCAACATGTACCGACTAAGCTAGAACCTCCGCGTCTAGATCCATTTGAGACTTTACAATAGGTGCTGATGTTCGAGTTCTAGACTGAGCTCTACTTTTATCTCTTCCTCTAATCGTAGCTGTCATTAGGGCTCCATTCCATGTCCGGTTGTAGACGCATTGCATGTTGTCGAGATTTACGAGAGAACAAGAGTAGACGAGTTCAATCGTCAATGATAGAATAAATTAGCATGATAGAGTAGAATAGACGTGAAGTCATTCCTAAACTCTATAGCCTCTGGGGGATAAGCACAGACGTCTCCGTACCGATCCCTCAGACTTTACTAAGCTTGTCCGTGAATTTGTGAGAACTAAGCAACCTAGGGCTCTGATACCAACTTGTCACGACCCGAATTTCCCACCGTCGGGACCGTGATGGCGCCTGACATTGAACCTGCTAGGCAAGCCAACGTTAATGTTTATTTACCATGTTCATTTATTTTTATTTTTTTAACAGATAACATGTGAAGTATAAATCAGTGGAAATAAAAGTGCGAAAGAAAACAAAGTATAATAACTTGATTAAATGCCATTACGAAAATCATAACACCAAACCCAGAATTTGGTGTCACAACTTCACGGACTGTCTATGAATACTACATATAAAGGTCTGAACAAAACAAATACATTTGTCTTAGAAATAAGAAGGACATAATGGAAATAAAGTAGGAGGGGACGCCAAGGCCTGCGAACGCCTGCAGCACTGCCTCGGAATCTCTAAATGGGCTGAAGGCAGCCTCCTCACTCTAAGGTCGTGTACCGGGATCTGCACAAAAGTGCAGAGTGTAGCGCCAGTAAAACCGACCCAATGTACTGAGTAAATGTCGAGCCTAACCTCCGCGAAGTAGTGACGAGGCTAGGACACGACAACCAAATAAATCTGTGCAGTTTAATCATGTACAAAACAAAAAAGTAATAATGACAAGAAATAAGCCACTAGATACCAAATAAGGAAGGGAAAAACATGTTGAGGGGAGAGAGTATAAATTAATGGGAATAACGGGGTAAAGCAACAAATCAAATATCAACTTAAACTACAAAAATAGTAACACAGAGAAAACAAGTGCACGGCATCAACCTTCGTGCTTTACTCTCACCCTCACCAAACGATAAATAGAATGCACGGCATCGCCCTTCGTGCTTTTACTCTCATCCTCACCATAATTCAATAGAAATGGCACGGCATCACCCTTCGTGCTTTTATGCCCATCCTCACAATGTCATACACGGCATCACCCTTGGTGCTTTAACATTCATCCTCGCCATAAATCAAATAAAACGGCACGACATCACCCTTCGTGCTTTAACACTTTTCCTCACCCAAAAAAAATCAATAACAACAATCCTGCAAGGAGAAATCAACAGTATAATAATAATAAAAGCCATAACGTCCCGGTAAGGGAGCCAACAACGGAATCAATATCACCCCGGCAAGGGAAACAACTATAACCAATCTCACTTAGTTACTTAACTTCACATAATAATTCTTAACTTGAACCAATACTCAACAATGATCAATACCAAAGAAATACCACCAACATGGAAAATTATCAAATTAAACCCAAGTAAAACTTAATGAAAATTCACATAAATCACAATATTTGACTCACGGGCATGCTTGATACAAACGTATAGATACTCGTCACCACACCTAAACGTTGAGCATAAAACTAACACGTAGCAAATAAGATACAATACTTATTCCCTCAAGCTAAGGTTAGACCAAACACTTACCTCAAATTCGCAGGCCACTCACCGCTCAATTATAGCTTTTTCTTTAGAATTTGCCTCTAACCCGCTCGAATCTTCCATAACGAGAAGACCCCTTCTTTGATTTAAACTGGTCAATTTTATCTTCACCATACCGATCCTTTTCCCTGTAACTATCCTTAAAATGAATCGCCATCACTTTTATTTCCAAAACCTACATATCGATCACCACTCTGAAAGTTACTGCTTCTACTTAGGGAGATAGAGCTCGATTTAAATGTTACTCCAGAAGATGACAATCCAAAGTACCTATAAGGTGGCATTCCATCATGACGTGCAACTATGCAATTAGTTACCAGGGAATCTTTGAATAATCAAGAGCAAAGTCAGACCCTAAAGGATTAACTTACTTGTTGCGATTTGCAGCAGCTTTATTTCTTGGGTCTTCGATCTTTTCCTTGTTATTCAATAGTACCACAATATTTTCTGCTTTCTTCCTCACATTGATCCCCATATCTTTCCCATTGACGGAATTTGCCGGAAATTCCAGTGGCTGAGATCACCGGAAAGGTATGATCACCATCAGATTCATGGCAACCAGTCGATGACGAATTTATCGCGGCACGAAAGGAGATGAAATCGAAATTGCAGGTTTTGTTGATGGAACGGTATATTCATCACCTCTTGTTCCATGTTTAGAGTTCTTGCCCAGTTTGTGGAATAAAAAAAAATGCCCGTTTACGGTCCTTTGAAATCAAAGACTTTTTCTTTGGCATAAGTTCTCCATATCTTTTACCTGAAGCAACAGCCTCATGATTTTGAGAGCATACTGAAAACTCTTCATCTCTATTGGAATCTGCCATCTCTATGTTATAGAAGCAAACAAAGGCAAGAAACATTTATATAGAAAGAGAAAGTGGAGAAAGGGAGGAAAAGGTTGGTGTTAGGAGAAACGTAGCAGGACTTTAGATACGGATATTATTAGGGAATAAGATTTAGACATTAAGTCAGTTTGGGATAACCACAAATTCCTTCCAAGTAGGATTCGTTTCTCGAACTAGCATCTCGGAATTCGATTTCGGGCATACGCTAAGTCTCATATTTCACTACGGGCCTCCCGGGTCCGTTAGAACATGAATCCGGTTTCATTTACTCAAAACGTTGACCAAAGTCAACTAAGAAATAAATTTTAACTTTCAAAATTTATTATTTCTTGTATTTTTACATAAAGGCTTTCCAGATTCACATCCGTACTGTGCACGCAAAACGAGATATTCAAAATTTAATCTTTTTATGGCTAATAAGCCTAGAATGAAGTCTAAATTCATAAAATGACCACTTGGGTCAGCACAATACCAGACACCTATGGCCCTAGGGCGATAGTTGAAAGGATATTGGGTATGATTTAATGCTTGTAGAATTAGTGATTGATCAAGATGGAATCTGTCAACTTTTGATAATGAGTTTAAGCTCCATGTTGTCATGAATTATAAACGGCCAAATTAAGACATTGGCCAGGGCAATTGAATGAAAGAAGAAAAGAGTTTCTTAGGTCATTCAATAGTCGATTATATTTGATATGAACACATAGTTGGTCGCCTATTAGGATTTGACAGCTGAACCATATCCTACGGTGATTTAGAGCTATAAGGACAGAAGGAATTACTACATTATTCTTCTACTAGTTCTTGAGAGTAAATTGTATACTTCATTATATCCGATCGTTAAGGAGTGTTGCTAGTCGTCACCTTTGATTAGTATATTAATGTGATAAATTAACTACCGGGTTAGTATTGAACATATGGAGTCGCACACTAACGAGTGTTCTAATCTTTTCTAAAGGATTAATTACTTTATTATTTGATAATTAAATTAAAGAATTTAATTAGTCAAAATAAATGTAGTTATTAGTCCAAATGAAATATTAATATATTCTTTGCTAGCATAGAGAATATAATTAATATTGTGAACAAATTGAAGTTTTCTATTTGAAATAGAAAATTAGATTATATCTCATGGTTAATATATATATATATATATATGTGTGTGTGTGAGATATATAATCAATACTTATTTTGTATACAATATTAACAAAAGACTTTTTAATTAAATCCAATTTTGAATTGGATTAGTACCATGAAATTCCATAAAAACGTGAAATCCAATTGGGATTGGATTGTCGGCTGCCACAAACCCATATGGAATGGGATTATATTTTCACTAGGAAAATATTAATATAAAAAGTCACGTTATACGTGATGAAGGAATGGGAGTTTCAATTTTCCATAAGAAAATTCCCACGAAGTTTGTTTTTGAAATTAAACTTCTAACCTCAACCGAATAAGAAAATTCCCACGATGTAAATCATTGCCACGACCGGATAAGAAAAAGGTTTATAGGTGATGCTATATAAACGATGATGAAAAAATTTGCTATATTAAGTTTTGAGAAGAAAAATTACTTTGTAAAAGTGAGAATACAATACAAAGCCAAGAGAGAAAAATATAATTACAAGAAAAGTGTTTCTTGTTCTTCTATCTTTAGGTTGAGATTTTTGAGAAGAATTTCAGCATAATTTTTCATGCAATCTGTTTACGGGTTTCATTGATCAAAGAGTTGATAGCAATGATCGGTCTCGGTATGAATATGAATAGAGTCTTCGTACTATTGAAGAAAATTCTGAAACGAGCCTCTTTTTACCAGGTACGTCTTAGATTCGATCTTTGACATGTAAATAAATATTTAACACGAAAAGTTCTGCTTATGATTGTTGTTGTCTTTCGCCGCGTGTTACGAACATCTATACGCAATCCTTCAGGATATGGGTTCACGTATTTAAATTATATATAACAATGTTATATTTCCTTAGAATTACTTAAATATATGTGCGTGCACCCATGCTCAAATATACAAGTGAAATTGGCAGTTCAAATTCTACTACGGACGGTCTTGTTTTTGGCACAGAGTATATATTTTTATGTGCTTGTGTGTATATGTGTGTGTGTGTGGGGGGGGGGGGGGTTTGATGGGCTTTTTTTTTTTCTCTTTTGAAAGGGAAAATATTTTTTTTT